>CAJQZP010001306.1:4130000-4175000 GCA_907164705.1 Parnassius apollo
CTTTTCATTTTTGACGTAATATAATCGGAACCCCGTGGAAAATTCCCGTAACAGACGTTGAGTTAATTTTAAGCGCAATCTCATTTATTTCGAAAATTTTATATCATCAACATTCAACCGTGTTTTCACTAAGTACGCTTACTTCTTTAAGGTTGGGAAGAATAAGGTACGAGATAGTTTGGTATATTTATACGATTAAGCATACATAAATTGTAATGGTCAATACAATATTTGTTATGAAAAATTGATGAAGAGTTGGGGTGAATATTGTAAATATTGAGAACGTTTGGTAATAAAAGTATAAATGAGAATGGTGAAAACTTTCTTACTCTTAAAAAAATATTTTTGCAAAGAAAACTTTCTTTCGTCATAAGGAGATTGATATATATATACATGGGAAAGAGGAGATGACACAGGCATGATAGATTTCATTACGGTGAATGAAAGAATTAGGAGTGATAGATACAAAGGTTTACCGGGACCCTAACGAAGGGACGGATCATTACTTGGTCGTATGCCTAATAAGTGGTCTGTCCAGACGTTGGTGACATTGGACATCTGTATCTATCGCTGCATTTCAGCGTTATGTCCCATTTAAATCTTAGATATAATTGACTGCCTTGTTAGTCTATAAGATCTAAGTGCGACTACTAATAATGTGGTCCTTGGGACGAATCCCAAATTCATGTGGAGCTAAAATTAGTATTTAGTTTTTTCTATCAAAAAGTGCTCAGTCATATCTATGCCCTGCGCCTGATCTTACTCCTTTAGTGTTCGACTACCGTTCCATCAGACTAAAGTAGACTGAGAGTGAGGGAAAAGGTAGTGCACTCGTGCTGGTTTCCGTTAAACGGTTCTATATATATATATATATATATATATATATATATATATATATATATATATATATATATATATATATATATATATATATATATATATGTATATATATATATATATATAACGCAGATTGTTTGACTTTTTGCGATTGAGCCCTAAGTGTTTTGTGCATTGAGAAAGTGTTTCTGACAGTATTCTTCCTTTTTCCTAGTTATTGCGTAACTGATACATCGAACATAGGTGGGTTAGGACAAGTAAGTGTCTTTATGATCAACACGCACTGAAAAGGTAAGCTGATAAGCTGATAACGTCAGGAAGTCATGCGTTGCTAATAATATTGAGCAGATAAGTATGGGATGATTTCGGTAGAAATGGAAAAGGTGACATTGACAAACTTTCTAAGTTAACTCAATATCTTCGTAGCTTTTCAATACCTCCTTGTGTTTAAAATATATAGTGAAAATATTCCAATGGTTATCCTCTAATATGGCGGTGAAAATTTTGAAAGATTTGACACATCTGACGTTACTTACATGTGCAAATACTTTGCAGGCATTTGAAGAACTCGAAGCACTTTTAGCACGCCAAGGAATTTGTATAGCTGTAAAGGAAAAACTGGCAAAAGATTCAGGAGTTGCAACTGAGATGGCTTACGATAGCATTGTTCAAAAACTACTAACAAAGCCTAGGGCTAGAGGTAAGTTCTTATTATTATGCACCCATTTTAGTCTGATTACTATATATATATATATATATATATATATATATATATATATAATTTACTTTTTTTTAAAGTAAAGTAAAGTTACAGCCTATATACGTTCCACTGCTGGGCACAGGCCTCCTCTCATTTCTGAGAGGGTTTTAGGGCAAGGAAATGTCCGCCGCGCTACCCCAGTGCGTGTTGGCGAACTTCACATGTCTTCGAAATATTTTATGTTATTTCTCAGACATGCAGGTTCCCTCGCGATGTTTTCCTTCACCGGCGAGCACGTGGTAAATCAGTACTTAAAATTGCAGGTAACAATTTCATTGGTTCCGGCGGGGATCGAACCCGTATTTGCCATAGTTGTCACGCTGGGCTGGCGAGTTGTGAACCACAGTACTTTTTAGCAGCTGTTATTATAAAAACGCAGCTGCCCATCTTCTGGTTCCGTTTCCCTCTCTCTCCTCTTTCAATACCCATAAGACGGTATGGGGATACTGACTGACTGGATATTCTTATGCCGCAACAATTAGCGATCATACTAAGTGGTGTATTTTTTTTCCAATTAATTTCATTTAAGTTTGTAATATGCTAATAATATGAGCGTCAATCTTTCGCTTTTCGTTAATATAGTAAGTGAAAGTGAATTACATTTTGTTTACACAGAAATTTTGACCCCGAAATTACTTTGTCGAACAAAATTATATTATTCATTTAATTATAATAATACTGATCTAATCTAATTAGTAGAATTTTCTTACAAATTTAATTACGTGAGGCTATATTAAGTTATTAATAATTTATTGTCTGCGTTATATGTGTGTGTGTGTATCTGGTGGGGGCGATTCATCACTCTATTTCTTCTACTATCCCTTTGTGTCATAAGAGCAACTATAGGAAATGCCAGAAAATTTTTATGGCTTTCTTTACATGGCGGTAAAACCATCTCGTTTACGCCAGATAGAAAATACTCTGATCAGTGTCAAGCAGACGCGTCAAAAGTTTTTATATATAGTATAAGAGCGACAAATAAACACTGATGGTAAGCGTATATGTAGTGAGAAACGGTTTTCTGTGAGAGCGCCTTTCTCCGGTCGAGCCGACTCACTTGTGCTACAACCATGATATTTCTGCAGCGTGGCTATGCTACGTCTGGAACTACGATTGCCAAGCATGTAAGAAGATAAATCTCTGATCTTAGGTTTGATAATAGTTTTAATCGTAGGTAAATACATAATTTATAGGTTAAATAAGGAAAATAAACAATTTAAAATATGTAACGTAACCCTGAAATGATCTGTATATTTTTAGATTCAATCTTTCGAATTTTTGTAGCAACGGGAGAGGTAGGTCCAGCAGTGGACTGATAACTAATGCAATCACAAAGATTAAACGTGATTGCGTAGTATTATTTTTCATTTAACACGTTTTTATGTTTAATAATCGAAGAGCATAACGGTACACTAAACCAAGGTCTTATACCAATAATTCATCAAAATGTGTTCAACGCTGTGTCACTAAATGGCAATCACTGGTTATAGACGAGGATACGAATTCAATTTGTGCAATCACTTTAGCGAAAAATTGTTTCTTGTGACACATCTGGCTACACGGCCACTGGCTGTACAAGCGATGCGTTAACTCGGAGTGCGATAGGTCTGATGGCACTTTCCTTTGCCAGCTATATAAAATTAAACATTAAAGTAACAAATAACCTTTTGAGCATAATTCATGATAACAACGTTTTTGTATTTATATTCAACCAAAATTGATCAAAGACCTGCAATATTTGAAATGTTATTTAAGCGTCTAAGAAATAAATATTAATAAGTACAATGATAATAAACAATAAGTTTTCAAGAAATCAGACTACAGTGAGTCTCTGAATTTGTATTTACATATCAGAAAATTCAAGCTATTATTTATTAAAGAAAGAAGAACAAATAACATCTACTCGTTGCTACAACATTAAATTTTAATATTTACTGATAATTGATTTTATAACAGGAGCAATAATCTTTGGCTCTGATCAAGAAGTTGCTGGTGTAATGAGAGCTGTAGAACGAGTGAATGCAACAAGTTCATTCAGCTGGATAGGATCTGATGGCTGGAGTGCAAGAGCCTTGGTATCTGATGGGAATGAACGAGCCGTTGAAGGTACCATTAGTGTACAACCACAGGCAAATGACGTTAAAGGATTCAAAGAATATTTTCTTGGACTAAATGTGAAAAACAACAAAAGGAATCCTTGGTTTACAGGTGAGATCAATTTATATAAAGTTTTTTACCGATCTAAGGTTTGATAATATTTTTAATTGTAGATAAATACATAATTTATGGGCCAGATAAGGAAAAAAAAAAACAATTTAAAATATATAATGTAACCCCGAAATAATCTGTATGTTTTTATATTGAATCTTGCGAATTTTTTGTACCTTGAATAAAATTGAAAATACTTTATAAAATATATTATTTTGTCAGTGTTAAGAGAGAATCCATCACACCTTTTTTTTGTGGACTTCATATGAGTAAACTATGGGAAATAATCCGATATTTCGTACGTGGTAGAGCCACGCTGCAGCTATATCAGTAATATAGTTGATGCACGAATGGATTGGCTCGACTGGGGTAAGACTACGCTCTCACATAATACTAACGTAAAATTGCGGCTTAAGGCTGCTGTGTTTTGTATGGTGAGTGTAGAGAATTGGAGACCCTTTTTATTGGAAATAATGCATTCCATATTAATCCTCATGGGTAACAACACATATGTATTATGATTCATATGATTAATCGAAGATAAATGTAGATTCCTATGGGCCATGGCATCATTTTACCATCAAGTGGACTGTGTGCTTGTTAGTTAACCTTAATCTATAAAAAAATTGGCGATATATCTATTTTGTTTACACCAGACGTAAAATTCTTGGTCCAACCACGGGGACAGTTACAAAGTTGCAAGATGTCTGAAAATGCAATCATAAATTTTAATGCCATGTAAAAAGTCCGAAGTTCAAAAGTGAACAGTACAAGTGGTTTTGCAGACTGATGACGATGAACAAAAAGAAATGGGAAAATTTATCGATATTTTGTCAAATATTTGTTGTTTTATTTGCTAAAATACTTTAAATCATATTATCATCATCAGAATACCACTCATCATAATAAAGCTGAAAATAGATCTCCCTTAGAAACTTAGAAAGCACCGTTTGATCGACATAAATACAAGAAACAATAATATATTCACAACCACGATATAGTATTTGTTATTTTACTGCAAGATAAAGGTACCTTTCTAAATGCGTGCTTTAAAATATTAGTTCGTGATTTTTCCACTAATAACAAAACCTTACATTACAAATTTGTAGGATTTTTGTTGGACATTCAAAATGGAATTGCATTTTTTCATTTGTCTGCCGTCAGAGTTGCTAGCTTTATTTTGAACAGTGCATTTTAAATTAAAAAATAAAACTTTACGTGAAAGCTAATTGTGGATTTCTACAGGTCGATAAATAAGAATAATTATGTTCAAATGAAGTTAGAGGTGGAAATTGTTGAAAAAATTGTTACATGCACCGTATCCTATTATGTCTTTTATCATTATTCATTTACGATTTCAGTCCAATAAGAAATCTGAATTAAATTGACAATTGCAGTAATAGTTTTAACGATTGCATTGATGGATATAAATCATATCCATATGATATGATAATTTTAATAGTAGACAAGCGATCTAACAAGACTCATGATTGAAAGAAGCTACTGTGTTGGATATCTGCAATCAAGTTTTGACCATCGTTGAGAACTAAGATAAAATATCACTGCAGAAAACAAATACACTACAATTAGCTTTGATTTGTTTCATAGGCAAAAATATTGATAAATAATAACATGTATAACTTCTTTAGAGTTCTGGGAAGACCACTTCCAGTGCCGCTACCCAGGAGGTCCTCGCACTCCCTATAACGGACAGTATGGAAGAAATTGTTCCGGAACGGAACGACTCACTGTCGATAACACTGAATTCGAAAGGCAGCTGCAATTTGTCTCCGATGCTGTTTTAGCATTTACTTATGCTATCCGGTATCTTGTTTCTAATATTTCTCATTTATATAATTTATAACACGGTTAGATATGACTAGGGCAATACAAAAATTGGTTTAAGAGAAAGTTTGTTGCGATCTTTTATATTAAACTTGTAACTTTGCAAGTTTATATCAAACTGAATTATATGTAAATAGAATAAAAAATAAAAAGGCAATTTCTGGGCCCGTTTTAAATACTATTACGTAAAATGTATAAATGATAATTACAACTTAGTTATAAATTTCAATATCAAAGAACGTAAAATATTCTATTATATCAATTATTGAGCGATGTAATATAGATTTTCATAGCTACGACTTAAGGAACTGCTGTGGTGCTTGGCACCCTTTCATATTTCAACTTTTCTATCAGCTAAGTTGAAAAGCTCGAACGTCATTTACACCGAACTTAGTCCCTTTTCACATTTGTTTTGGTAAGATATTAAATTTCTCGAATGAGCCGTATTTTACCAAATAAGCCTGCGGAATAATTTTATCAAATTTATAAAGCGACTCTGGTCAAGTATACCGGAACCATCATCGATTTATACACTCATAAGAAAGTTTATTAATAAATCTTAATATGTAGCAATCTTAATAAGGTGATCTGAGGCATTTAAATTGTCTGAAATATTTTAAGAGAAAATAAACCAGCAGTATTTTATGGCTCATCCATGTTACAAAATCTATAATTAAAATGTGTTTATGAAAAAATAATATAGATATAGCTCTAATTTAGTGTAATTATCGTGTAATTACTCACTTATTAATTTTTTTATTAGTATCTATTTTTGTTTAGCCTTAATTTTTAGTCATGAGATAAAAGTTAATAAAAAAGTTAATAATAAGTTATATTAATATATTCTTATTAACTTCTGTAATTGGAAATGTTTTTATAAATAAATTAATTCAATGGTTTCACTTAAATATTCAGTCAGGATACAATTTCATCAGACTTCATCGTCCCAAGTTGACGCCTGATAACTCAGATATTTCATACTGATTATTCAGTAATCAGATAAAAGTTATCCAACAACTCGTGTAACAAAAGTGTAACAGTTTACTATATTAGTCGTATAACTACAAAATTAAATTTGTTTGTTTCATTTTGTCCTTTGAATAGCTTTTTTTATCAACCCTAAATACATATTTAATATATACATTTTTTACGATTCTAAATTCAAAACATTGTGTCTTTTACTATACCTGTATTTAAATCAATTTTTTTTTTGGAATATTAAGGCTATGAATTTATTAATATTGTTTAAACTTGACATGAATAACTAAAATTAAATCAAAATTATGGAAATTCTGGTTCATATATAATTTAAAATATTTATGACGATTTAAGTTTTTTTATTAATTAAATTGTTCAAAATATTTTTAAAGTGGGTGCTTGCGTAGCTTGTCTGAATTTATTTTATGTTAATTTCATACGTTTTTAATCTTTGCTCTGAATTATAATGCACTTTTTGAGTATTTTTTAAATAAACGTTGCCTTGAAATAAAAAAGCATACATGTTGAATACAAATTTTTTATGAAACTTAAGTGACAAACAAATTTACAGTTCACCTGTTGGTAAATGAACAAGTTGCTTGGACAGAGATTTGAGTAGGCTATAGATGCATTATAAACTCTGGAGACTAACGTGGAATGCCTCACAGCCCGTAATTATATCAGCTTTATGCACTGCTGCTTGGAGACAAAAATAGATAAAATAGTGGTGATAGCTTGAAAAGTCCTATGAATTATGAGCTTATATTTTAGCAGTGGAAATATTAAAAAAATCTTATGATTTTATAAAAAGTCACTGTTATTTATTAATTTTTCCCGTAAAGATAGATTCCACATAAAAATTTCGCATATTCATAATATTTTTAGTGACATGCACGCTTCGGCCTGCGGTGGTAGATCAGGACTATGCGATGCAATGCGACCAGCTAGTGGTTCGGAGTTATTGGGATATTTAAGAAAAGTAAATTTTACAGGTGAGTTATCTGTTTAGTATTTAATAGCAAGTATTTAAACTTTTTATGTCGTCATTTCCTCGCTTCTAAGCATAATAAAATTTAACAAGCAATTTAACATCATATTGGGACTAAAGAATACACTAGTTTGGATTTTTCAAAACAAATGTAAACATCCCGTGGTGTGACTGCTCTATGCCTGATGTGCGATTCACATAGTTCGCAGTACATAAATCATTCCTCTACCTGGACATTCACAAGTCGAGTAGACCTAACAAAATTCCCCCAATTGTGCTGAGGACGTGAGCTTCAGTGTTGGCACCGGTTATAACGTGTCTTTTTTGGTACTCCTACTTGTTATCTTATGACGTATCAAATGACGTGTAGTTTCGTGGTAATTACAAGAGAAGATCAAACTGGCCTCTAAAAAGCATGGCGTACACGGCAGAGCTGGACATTTTTTCATTATGACATACCGCCTGCAACTTTACAAGGCACAGGTTCAGCCTCACATGGAATACTATTGCCCTGTCTGGGCCGGAGCTCCTCAGTGCCAGCTCCTTCCATTTGACCGCATCCAATGCAGAACAGCTCGATTTAAATAATATATTAGGGAACTTAATTCATTAGCAGAATTCAAAAAAAATTATCGCAAACGCATATTTTTGACTTATTAAATTAAAGCTTAGCAGGATATCTGGGGTGGAAAATTTTGAAAAACTGGTTTTTAGGGAACTATTACTAAACAGCACGTCATGCATGGAGCACTCACACCACGGGATGGTTCCCCCCGTCATCAAGAGTATAGTTGGAGGCAAAGAGAGAGAGAGCCCAGCAGACCGACTTTCTCCTTTATAGCATGGGCTAGTGAGTCATCTTCCCTGAGCAGAGATGAGAGAGATAGTTGACAGAAGTTCATTTGGACCAGAGAGACCAGTATGCACATGTTCCCGAAGGAAATCGAACTAGTTCTTGTTAATTCTGTTGATGTGCTCTACAAAGTTAGACCTTGGCAATAACACTTTTGAAGGACCTGGAGGCGGAATTGTTCTTCTTTTTAAGAGTACTTGTATTTGCATTCCGATACGTCAGTGCGTCAGTTGCGAGTCAGTAGCATTGCTGCTTATGGTTTGATGCAATTTTGCAGGAGTAATTAACCATGGTTGGGTTCTACCTCCGATAGGTACCATGGATGATGAAATAAAAAGTTACATTCCCTGTAGCACCACATCAGCGTCAAAATTGGAAACAACGCTGGAATCATCCGGCGAGAAGTAAATTCGCCCCCAAGGGTAGGATACAAAAAAAAAAGATCGCATCCCGTCCCATTCGGCTGACCTATAGTGCAAAAAACGGCGGCAACCTGTAGAGCGCAATTGCGACGGGAGCTTGAATGGCACCATACTTCGGATCAGACAATGATCTGAAGAGCCACGAGGGGCACCGACGGAGATCTGATATCCGTCCGGATGAGAGGGTCAGCAGAAGGTCCGACAAGGAAGGTGCATGATCTTCTACATATTGTTATTGAGCAGGTTTATTATCAACCGGAATTTCGACTCCCGTTACCCCTCCTAGAATACGTGAGGCAGCTTGAGCACTCACGCCTAGGAAGATTAGGGTAGCTTGGGCGTGGATGCTCCGTCACGTGGGATCCTCCGTCACCAGGGATGATGGTACCCTCCTGGTGTAGTATTCTATTTAACTCCGCTACCATGTTAACGGAGAGGGGTGAATTGGCCTTCCGGCCACCTGCACCCTCTAAACGAAATTCAGAAGCCGCGCTTCTACTTCACGCTGGTTTTTATGTGAGTTCGTCGTACCACCCCGGTTTGAGTCGGCCTATACGTCCAACAGCATAAGTTGCCGTGTGGCTTTACCACTGCTAAAATGTGACATGTTCTTATGTTTAAATTTACGTTGTCGGTGACTTTCATTAGCTTTCATTCGTGTACTCACTTTTAAAATTGTAGCATATCTTAATACTAATGTTTTTTTTTTTTTTTGCAAATTAATATGAAATTATTATCTTAAGGTATAAGCGGAGATGAGTTCCATTTTGACGTGAACGGTGACGGCCCTGCTCGATACAATATCTTGCACTTTAAACAAGTGTCCCGGGGCGTTTACCGCTGGTTGAAAGTGGGACAATACCGTGATGGAGTTTTGCAACTTAACATTGACGGTAATTTATGAGATAATGTTATGAAATTTATTTATATTATATTCGTTGACGCCTCCTCTCTGTTTGTATACTATGTATTCATGAATTGACGGACCGAATCTCACGAGTTTTAACCTTCCGGGGGAAAAATAATATTTTTACTGGTATCCCAACCTATATGAACTCCCACTGGCAACACTATATACCTCATGTCATTGTGAATTTTTCGTGCCGAATCAGCGAGTCGCATCTTAAAATTAAAAAGTTTAAATTGGTTTTTAAGTGAAAGTTATTAATTTTATTATTAGCAACATGTGAAAACTTATTTGCTTAACACTCATAAACGATTTGGACGATTAAAATGTATGTAATTTTTGGATTTAACAACTTGTAGGGTAGATTAACTATAAAAAGATCAAAGGATCTTCATAAATCTAAAACAAACATTCAGAAACCATTAAAATATTGGGACCTGTCTCCATCAGTAACAACTCACTAGACATGCAATAACCTCCAGCAGTTGCTTTATACCAGCAGAGGTGATACTATCAAGTAATATTGTAGCAGGCGCCAAGTCCAACTATCAAGGAAAAAGAATAGAGGTAAACACAGCTATAGAGGTAAGCAAATTCAGTTGACCTTATTTTATTCCAAATGGTCTAAAATACCATTAAAAAAACTTTCTCATAGTAGGTCTACTACAATACATTAGTGTGAGTCAAGGATATCCTCTCACATTATATTGAGTTTAGTATGTCAGAAAATATTGTATTTAACACAGCTGTAAAATTAATTAAAACAAGACTAGTGATAATTTTGTTTTTACTTATTGGTAAATACCATGATATGACATATACCAAGATGAAGATATTCAGAAAAGGAAAACTGGAAAGTTCTAGAATTGCTGTTAATTGGATTATAAAGTTAATTAAAAAAAATCAATACTTTAAAAGTACATTTAAATAACTTGACCTTAACACATAAAATTATAGCATTTTCATACCTGAAGTTAAACACAAATATTTCACATGAATGATATGTCAATTATTAAATTACAATCCACTACAATCATATAGGAAATTTGCTAATTTAATAGACAAATTAATAATATATAAATCAATAAATAAATCTGTTTGTCCAGCTATCTTTTATAGATAAATGTATACAAATATATATATATATATATATATATATATATATATATAAAGAGAATAATCTTGAATCTAAATTAAACCTTTTTCAGGTATCATATTCAAATTTCAAGTCATCCAATTAAAGGGGGTGCTTACAAAATGAAAATCCTCTCAGTACATAATGATTGTGATATTGTTTTTTGGTACAAAAACTACATATTCTTAGTAAGACATTACACATTGAACATATTTTAGTTTTTACTTTTGATCACAACGTTTTGTTATAATCCCCATATCCAAAATTTCTTATAAGACTACAGCTATATCATATATAAACCACATGGGTGGCATATAATAACCACATCAAGTGACATAGCTTGTAAAATTGATCTTGTGAAATATATGTATTTCTTTTTTGCCTTATAAATAACATCTTAAGGTAATTCTCCCGTACGCAAAGAATCCAGGAAAACTAATGGTGAAATAAAATGGGAATCATATTCCTAAACCTATAAAAAGATTTTCTATAAGATTTTATCCAAAAGTGGTAGATAAACTTAAGTTCATGCATTCATGGGTTAACCCTAAGTTTAATGTACTATTCTCCACAATTTTTAAACGGAATGCAGAAAAAGGAATAAACTTCCAGTCTTTTTAAGCCTGTTACTAAATTATTGTTAAACAAAACGACTTATTAAAATTCTTACCCTGGTCAACAACTAATATGTAAGATATTCTTTGATCTAACTTATCTTGCTGTGGCAGTGCTGTCAAAGAGGTATTTCTGTATTTAAAGCATACAAATAAGCCCCTGTCTGTATATACAATATGTCTATTGTCTAAAGTCGTCGTAGATAAAGTAGGAAATTTACTTATTGTTCTTCTTATTATGATTTGGGCTCATACTCTGAAGTTAAACAGTTCTTTTCTGGTATTTATAGGAAGAAAAATGAAAACTAGAATACAATCAAAGCTGAGTCAAACTTAATTTGGTTAACAAAGCCGAATTTCATGAAAAATAAAAAGCAAAGAAATATACAGTAGTAAGAGAAAATATAAGTATTTTAACCGACTTCAAGAAGGAGAAGGTGTTCAGTTCGACTGTATGTTATTTGCCTCATAGCTTTTCTCTGGGTGAGCCGATTTTGATAAGTCTTTTTTTAATTTGAAAGCTGGTGATTCAAGTGTGATCTCATGTAGATTTTATCGGGATCTGACTAGTGGTTTTTGAGTTGTCCTTAATGCGTATTTGATTAACTTTGAATACATTGAAGATCTTCTCATTTTATTTATATTGAAGTCGGTTGTGCAATGTTTTTAATTTTGCCACTTGTATCAGTTACCTCACGATATCACTTGTATGTCACTAAAACTGCATGAAATTTAGTGAATAAGTTGTTAATTTAAGAAAATGAATAATGTAAATAATTAAAATGAAGCAATCAAATCTTTAAACATCTACATAGTATACGAACACAGAGGAGGCGTCAACGAATATAATTATTTGATCAAAGTAACTTACCTGTAAGAGTCCTTCGATCAAAATTATATGAAGTTGACGCCTCCTCTGTGTACAACCCTACACTGCTGCATATTATTACCCACCCTAAGGGCTTGCTTGCATTTTAATTATTTTTTTATAATTCTAATGTATATCTATTAGAATTTACAATGACATGAGATATATAGTGCTGCCAGTGGGAGTTCGTATAGGTTGGGATAGCAGTAAAAATATTATTTTTCCACTGCAAGGATAAAAGTAGTGTGATTCGGTCCTTCAATTCATGATTACATAGTATACAAACACAGAGGAGGCGTCCACTTCATATAATTTTGATCGAAGGACACTTCCACGTAAGTTACTTTGATCAAATAATTATAATTTATACTTACGAAAAAAATAGAGCGTGAAACTTTAGCTTTATTTTTCCGATTTGGACAAGCACTTGTACTGAATAAACAATGTATTAATAATAAATACCTTTATGTATCATATTAAAGTAACGCAAAACCAGTCGGTTTATAGAATTAGTAAGGTAATAACTTAAAATAAATATTGTGAAGCTGATTAATACAAGTGTTTATCCAAATCACATACATCTTGTATTTACATTTTTACATTTGGCGTTAAAATACTATCACCTGAATAGATAGTTCACACTAACTATCATCTGATTATAGATGACCTATGGGATATAATAATGTAATAATAATGTCTTGCAGACCGAATTTCGGTCACGGTGGCCAGCCTCAACGGAGACTAGCCATCGGCGTAGGACAGGATTATAGTGACTAGCACTATAATCCTGCACTCTCTATTCATCACTCTCAAATTCCGATGGGACAGTAAACCGACATGACCGAAGAGAGATCTGGCGTAGAACCAACGGATTTACGTACCTTCCGAAGCACGGGGGTGATATACCGCCAACTTCCTGGCTATGGGCAGTTATTGAGAATTTATCGATGGAAAAACTCAATTATTTTTTTCGTCCGACCTAGGATTCAAACCCAGGACCTCATGATCAGTAGTCGCGCTACTACAACCACTAGACTAACGAGGCAGATATACCCTAATATGGGATATACCCGTGTAGTGGCAAAATAAGAATATCCACTACCGAATATCGTCCCGCGGGTGTTGTAAGAGGCGACAGAGGGAAGATTAGACAGGAGTTGGGCGGCTGCAACCTTCTAATAACAACTCAAAACAATTAAAAAAAATTAGGGTAACCAACCCGCCTACCAAGTGTGGCAACTATGGCAAATATCATCACATGCAACAATCAATAGAGAAAGTTTCACGAGCGTATGAATTCTCGCGCCTTAGCACGCTAATTGCTAATTCTAATGCTATTTACTAATAATGCGAGGTTATTAAATTAACTTAGTAATAAGCAACGTGTGAGCTATGTTAATATGCGTACTTAATGGGTGTTTAATAACCGAATTTGAATAAGTAACTATATTTTCAAAGTAAATTAGATCATCATCATTATCATCATTACAACCCTTTACAAGTCCACTGCTGAACATAGGCCTCCCCAAAGGTATGCCACAAAGCACGGTCCTGAGCCACCTGCATCCATCGACTTCCTGCATGTCTTACCAGGTCGTCACTCCATCTAGTGGTGGCTCGCCCTACACTTCGCCTACCGGTACGAGGCTGCCACTCGAGAACCTTTTTGGTAAATTAGATAACACTGTATATTTCACGAAAGTTCTAATTTATCTATTTTGGTTACTATCGATATTACATAATAAAACGTAATGAATTTTGAACCTTATTGGGTACCCAGCCACATACAATCTAATATCAATATTAGCATTAGCAATTTTATACACTTTAGTCGAGATTTCCCGCGTAAATAATAAACACCCCGATCTAGAACCATTATTTTGAGAGCAAGCAAACTCGTTCCGTGCGTGATTTGAACCCGCGGCACCACAGCACTGTAACCAAAAGTTTAGTTATCATAAATTAATATAAATAATACCTTAACGCAGATATCCAGTTCAAATGGGGTGAACGTAGACCACCGGAGTCCGTTTGCAGTGCAGAGTGCGAGTTGGGTCAAGCAAAACAATACGTGGAGGGTGAGAGTTGCTGCTGGCACTGTTTCAACTGCACACAGTATGAGGTTTGTTAAGGACCAGTCTTATAAGCAACCTCAAATAAGCTGCAAGTTCTCAATTCGTCTGTTCATATTTTTTAATAACTATATTCGTATCGTATATCATATCGTACAACTTATATATATTTATAAATCGACTTCAATGATTATTTTTATTAGATATGTAATACTCACGGGTAGCTCCAAAAAAAAATGGAAAGAATAAATCCAATACTAAGCCGAGAAAATATTGAATAATGTTTTATTTCAGATGTTTAGACAATATTCTAGATGAGTCCATAAACTTGAAAAATTCCTTAGTGAAAAATTGATAATTAAACAAAATAAAAAGTAAAAATCTCCCAGAACACAAGCGTAAATATTAGTTTATTTTTGTTGTGTTTCGTAAGGTGACTGTAGGAAACAGGAGACCCTTTTTACTGGAAACGAGGCATTCCATTTTAGTCCCCATGGGTGGCAACGCGAAATTTGATTCTTAATCAGGTTTAGATATAGATTTTGTTTATGGGCCACAGCATTCATTTACCATCAAGTGGACTGTGTGCAATGGCCCACAGTTCACCTGGTGGAAAATGTCACCCTTATTCCATAAAAAATGACTTCAGAAACTAATGGGAATAAAATAGTTTTCAAAAGTAGCATCTGAATTAGAGGCTTTAATTTTTTGATACACTGTGTTATTAGAACTGAAGTCAGTTCAGGAGCTATTATGTGGAAACTATTATTCTTTTTAATATATAAAGTCACCTTCTACTCATAATTTAACGTTTAATTATGTTTTAAGCCTTTTATTTTATTGTTCCGTAAACATTTTCTAAAATATCGTTTACTTGATTACATGATTAAAGAAAAAAGTATTACTTTTTTCTTTAATCATGTTCAACTTTGCACAATTTGACTTGTGAAATTTTACACCGTGGCGGATGTAGGGCAGGGTGACCCGACTGATCCAGTGCGTCGGTTTCAGTGGGGCGCAACGTGCTCTAGTGGTAACTTGAACCACGAACGGGTCATCGCTAACTCAGCTTATTTTTCCGGACTACACCACCTTTTTATTAAACCATCTATAAAACATCAAAGCTATTGTTGAATGGGCTAAAACCGGTTTATTAACACATGTACCTATGTAAAAAGTCATTAAATGGTATTGCATCTCAAATCAAAGTTCAAATAAATTGTTTACATCTCTTATTTAAAATATTCACACAATTTAACTGAAATATGATATGCTTTTTAATACAAAATTAAGTTTTCCAAGAGTCACGTTTCGTTTCATGATACTCTCATTATGAAAATGATAATTGGAAAAAGTTGGATATACCTGAAATTCGGATGCCACAAACTTTTTTCATCAAAGTCTTCTTTCTCTCTTAATAACTTTTTAATTGACGTAAGTGAGACAAACGAGCCTTAACCTTAACCTTGATTAAGAATAAAGATGTAGGTAGATGTTTTTTATCCCTGAGAACTAGATAATGATAATGAAAATGCCTCACTAATAGTAAAATGTTTTCCATTTCACGTCTCTTAGCCTATATGATAATATATACGTATGTCGGTAGAAAATGCGCAGATTGAACTTTTAAACAGCCGTTATCGGTGCAGTTAGTCTTCATTTTTTTTACATATATTTTTATTGTATCAATCTTCATTCAATATTCAATCATAAAAATAAAGTCGACTTCATTTGCATTTATTGTAGGAAAACTGGTAACGCCTTGAGATATGTTTTGCATATTATTGAAAGTAAGGATGCATTAGGAAATTAAGGAATGCAAGCCAGTACATTTGTGTTACTAATATTATTCAATAATTCTAGAAATGCACCAACGCTTTATCGATGCGTGTTGAAAATTATGTTATTTAAATTAATATTTCTTTTAGATACGATCGCCATATGTTGAGACAACTTGTATGGTATGCCCCCGTGGTACTCTGCCTGATCCAACCCGCACGCACTGTCAACCAATACCGGAAGTGTACCTTCGGCCGGATTCAGCGTGGGCTATTGGAGCTATGTCGTTCTCTTCCTTTGGGATTCTTGTTACAGCGTAAGTTTGTTTAAATATTATAGTTTCAAATATAATGTCTATAGGCTGCACATTTACTTACTATCAGGTACTCATTTTCAAATTTCACATCGTAAAAAAGCGTCAAACACGCTAATCCAGTGCGAATAAGCTTCTTAATGTATTTTTAATTTATTGGAAATTCCGTTTTCATGGCCAAGTTCTACTTCAATCCTAATTCCATCGTAAATCATCAATGTTAAATTATGATTGATAGTTAAAATGATTTCGACTATTTTATCAGTGTGCAATTATAACTATATATAATTATCCTTACGTTGTTCGTCATCAATTTTAAATAATTTATTATTAGCTGGCCAGCCTAACAAAGATGCATCTCAAAGTATTGCAAATATATTTTTATTAAAATAGATTCCGCATTTTATAACGAGGTTCAGATAAAACATCAAAGGCCAAAGAATTAAACGTTAATATAAAGAAAGGAAATATAAAACACACGCTTGAAGTTTACTTTGATAACATGCCAACCTTAAGATTGGTGAAGTAGCATGTGAAAGCTACATTAACCTTATAAGTTCATACCATTTATATATAAACCATTTTTAAAACATGAAACATTATCGTTTAAAAGATCAAAATTATTGGAATGAATAGAATAATGCCCATATTTAGCATACTTAGTACAGTTTTCTTGTCCAGTGAAGATCTCTTTTAAGCACCATGCTTAAAAGATTGATTGGGTTTTGTATTATCAGACCTCTATTTTTGAATGTATATATCTGTTATAATATATAAAATAAAATAAAGTATAATGTCCTTCAGACCGAATTGGGTCACGGCAGCCAGTCTCAACGGAGACAAGCCATCTGCGCAGGATAGAATTATAATGCCCGATTGGATGCAGAAGCACAAGTATATTCTCTATTCCCTCACTCTCATAGTCCAATGTGATGGTTATCTGACACGACCTAAAAGGCCATTTTTCAAGTTTGCAGTCTGCAAACTCCAATATACTGTACTTTATACATATAGATATCCCTTTACGGTAAATGTTGATCAGACGCGACTTCACGCGAACACTTTGTTGATCCAAAAACGCATGTTAATCCGGCGCCTTTTGTTGATCCAATATGCATCTCTGGTATTGGTCGACAAACATAAATAAATTGATTTAATTTAGTAATCTGAATTATATTGTATTTGTTTACTTTGTATTGGTGGTAATGTTACCTGTATCTGCATAGGTATCTGTTTTCATATATATATATATATATATATATATATATATATATATATATATATATATATACTACTGTCGTTTTTATATAGAAGATAAATAACACTTACAACTTTGAGAAGTCGTTTAGTGTCGCAAAATGAACTACAAGATTTCTCTATTCTATTACTACTCGATTACAAATCTTCGAAAGTAAAGGTATTTAATAAAGGTACATTTCAAATGACTTCGATTTAAAATGCATAGGGCTATTAATAAAATTAAATATATATTTCATGGTATCTATAGCTCGACGACATAGAAGTAGAAAAATTTGTGTTTATTTTGATCCTTTTGTTAAAGTTTCGTATGCGGTGTGTGGGTCCGACACAGTTCAACTCCTGTCGTACGTGCAAGTGGGAGAGAACTATCGTATGTCCTTCTCGCCGGCATTCTTATGTGCTACCTCGTTACGTTTGCTCTTGTTTTCCGACCGACTGACGTATTATGTTCTATACAAAGGTGAATAATTATTATTTCCCTTGAAAATTGTTAGCTTTAAATATTAATACGTATGTTAATTACGCAGCTTTACTACGTCAGTGCAGACATAGTAAAGCCGCGTTGAAATTGCATTATGGCCATGGTGCTAATGTGTGACCTTGACGGGGGAAAAATATTTTCTCGCCGAATACTAGCGTGAAATAGCAACATATTCTGCTGTTTCGTAGAGTTTACCAAAGACGACCCTTTAATAGTGATGAGAAATTCGATATATATCTTCAGGGATGCCAACGTATCAGCAGCAAGATTTTCTTCTTCTCCTCCATCAGCCTGTAAAAGACCATTGCTAGAAATGGACCTCTTCTGTTGTGGAGAGGACTTGCCATTATGAGGGCATCTACGACACTACCACAAGAGTGGCGCCACTTATATAGGAATGAGGTGATATATTTTACAGGTAATTCACCTCATTCCTATGTAATTGGGTTAAGTAAATTTGTTATAAAAGTGTAGAAATTAATATTAATTTCCGTAAAAAAAATTAACTAATTATCATCATCATCATCATCATCACAGCCCTTCACAAGTCCACTGCTGAACATAGGCCTCCCCCAAGTAATGCCACAAAGCACGGTCCTGAGCCACCTGCATCCATCGACTTCCTGCATATCTTACCAGGTCGTCACTCCATCTAGTGGGGGGTCGCCCTACACTACGCCTACCGGTACGAGGCTGCCACTCGAGAACCTTTCTTCCCCCATCGGTTATCGGTTCTTCGAGCTATATGGCCGGCCCATTGCCACTTCAGCTTACTAATCCGTTGGGCTATGTCGGTCAATCTGGTTTTACTGCGGATATCCTCATTTCTGAGTCTATCACGCAGAGAAACTCCGAGCATAGCCCTCTCCATAGCTCGCTGAGCGACCTTGAGCGTCCTCATACGGCCAGCAGTGAAGGACCACGTCTCTGATCCGTAAGTCATCACTGGCAACACGCACTGGTTGTACACTTTAGTTTTCAGAGATTGAGGTATACCTGACGAGAAGATATGTCGTAATTTCCCGAACGCTGCCCAGCCGAGTTGAATCCGTCGATTGACCTCTCGGTCGAAGTTGGACTTACCTAGTCGGACTATTTGTCCCAGGTAAACGTACTCGTCAACAACTTCGAGCATAGTGCTCCCAACAACTACCGGCATAGGTGTGACATGGACATTAAACATAATCTTTGTTTTGTCCATGTTCATCTTAAGACCTATCCGTTGGGAGGCACTATTGAGGTCATTGAGCATAGTGCTTAAGTCCTCCAGCGATTCTGCCATAAGGACTATATCGTCGGCAAATCGAAGGTGAGTGATGTACTCGCCATTGATGTTAATACCGTATCCTTTCCAGTCCAGTAGCTTGAAAACGTCTTCCAAAGCAGCGGTGAAGAGTTTCGGGGATATAACGTCACCCTGTCTTACACCTCTCTGCAGTTGGATAGGTTTCGAGCTCTGGTTCTGTACTCGGATAGCCATCGTAGCCCTGCTGTACAAACACTTCAGCACTTCAATATACCGACAGTCAACTTGGCACCGCTGAAGGGACTGCAGCACCGCCCAAATTTCGACGGAATCAAAGGCTTTCTCATAGTCCACATACGCCAGGCAAAGTGGCAAATTGTACTCTTCAGTCTTCTGTACAATCTGCCGCAGGGTATGTATGTGGTCTATGGTACTGAAGCCTTTTCGGAAACCGGCTTGTTCGGGAGGCTGGAAGTCGTCGAGTCTGCGTGCGAGACGATTCGTAATGACTCTCGAAAACAGCACGTAGACGCGGCTCAGAAGGGAAATCGGTCTGTAGTTCTTCAAGAGAGCGTTGTCGCCTTTCTTAAAGAACAAGACCACCGCACTTCTGCTCCACGCCTCTGGAGTAGTGCCACCATGGAGGACGGAATTGAAGAGCTTCTGAAGGACTTCAAGTACCGGTGTTCCACCCGCTTTCAGAAGCTCCGCTGTAATTCCATCCTCGCCTGGGGCCCTGCCGTTTTTAAGGTGCTGGAGAGCCATTCTAATCTCGCTTAGACTGACGTCCGGGATATCATCGGAATAGTGTCGGATAAGACTTGCTCTTGGATCGTTACTCACACTTGCGTGTGGCTCCAACGATGATGTGTACAGCTGCCCATAGAACCTCTCAATCTCACTCAAAATCTCAGGTGTCCCGGAAACGATGCTGCCACACTCAGTCTTCAGCCTTGACAGTTGGCTCTTTCTGGCAGATAGATCTCTGGCAAAGACTTTGGAGCCCTGGTTCCGCTCGATCGCTTCTTTAATACGAGCAGTATTAAAGTTGCGTAAGTCTCGCCGCATGCATTTGGAGATCTGTCTGTTCAGTTGCCTGTATGCTGTCAAATCTGTTGACGATTGCAGCCTCATCTCCCGTCTAACAGCCATGAGATTAAGAGTGTGATCGGAGAGTTTTTGTGTTCTTCTGCGGCGGGTCTTGCAGAACTTAGCTCCGACCGCATGGACAGTTTCCACGAGCTTGTCATTCATATCGTCCACTGCATTGCAATCTTGTAGGCACTGAAAGCGGTTGTGTAACTCGAGCTGAAAGTTTTCGGGATTTTGGATCAGAGCACGAGGGGGACGGAGCGTTGACTTCATTAGACGAGACCTCTCCAACTTAACGTTTAGGTTCAGTGTGCCTCTAACCATTCGGTGATCGCTGCCAGTTTTCACCCTTGCGATCACTGAGACATCACTGAACAGTTGGCGTCTGGTCGTCATAATGAAGTCAATCTCATTTTTTGTCGAACCGTCGGGGCTCGACCAGGTCCACTTCCTGTGGCGCCGCTTCTGGAAGAAAGAGTTCATCATAAAGAGTCCCTCTTTCTCCATAAAGTCGGCCAGCTGCTGGCCCCTTCGGTTCCGTTGCCCTACTCCAAATTTCCCTAACTTCAGCTCACCGCTTTCTCTTGTGCCTAGTTTTGCGTTGAAGTCTCCCATCAACACCGTGTAGTGGGTTTTGGAGGAATGTATGGCTTTGGAAATATCCTCATACATTTCCTCCACCTCCTCATCGGAATGTGCCGACGTTGGTGCGTAAACCTGTATGACCTTCAGCGAATACCGTTTGGTGATTCTGAGTATCAGGTACGCGACCCTCGTCGACACACTCTCAATCTGTACAACGTTGTTGACGAGAGACTTGTGGACGATAAATCCGACACCTCCTTGGGACAGATGGTCGCCCTCCCGGTGATAGAACAAGTTGCCGGATTCGAGAATCACCGTGTCCTCCCCCTCTCTTCGGACCTCGGATAATCCTATAATACTCCAGCGCAACTTGTCTATCTCTTCTTCCAGCTCCAGGATCTTCTCGTCAGTCCTCAGTGTGCGTGCGTTAAATGTTGCCAGGTCGAGTCGTCGTAGGTGGCAACCGAACCTCCACCGGAGATTCTTAGCACCCCCTGCCCCGCCGTTACCATGGTCGCCACCGTAGCCAGGAATAGCGGGGCCGCCGGGGACTGGGGGCCGTCTATTTGTGTAATTGTTCATGGGGGGTATATTTCCATAGTTGCCACGCTTGGCGAGCGGGTTGGCAACCGCAGTTTTTTTTTGTCGTACAGTTGCTGTTATCAGGAAGATGCTGCTGCCCATCTCCTGCCTGTCTCCCTCTGTCGCCTCTTACGACACCCACGGGAAGATGTGGGTTGCCGTGTAGTGGCGGTTAAGAACTAATTATATTTCATATTAATTGGACCATAAATGGATAAACCAAACTACGAATCTTTCTAAAAGTAAGAAGTGTAAAATATAAAAAAAAACTTATGGAATACAGCTGAGGCATTGTTTTTACAATATAAATCGTTTTTATATTTTTAACGAAATTTTTAATGACGATGACAGTGTCTGACTATTGGTGTAACAAATAAGTTCATCTTAGTTCGAAATAAATACATCTTGTCTCAATTTTACACACCTGCCATGTAACAGTGAGACCGCTGTCTACCTCAGTACCAATCGTGATCTTGTTCCTTGTCTGAGTATTTTACATCTAGTGTGCACGACATGATTACACCGCCATCTCCCGGAAACTAAAAGATTTTTTTGCATTTCTCATACTCACATTTTATGACACCCGATAAAAATGTACAATCTTACATCAATTACATATTTATTATGATATCGGTTCTTACCTTTTAATATCCAGTACTAAAATTAAAATAAAATTTATGTTCAACAGATTCGGAACGGGTTTCTGTTTCACAGTTGTATACGCAGCACTTCTTACTAAAACGAACAGGATTTCCAGAATCTTCAACGCTAGCAAGCACTCCGCTAAGCGACCGATTTTAATCTCGCCTAGCTCTCAGCTTGCTATTTGCGCCGGTCTCGTGTCCATTCAGGTAATTCCGAATATTTTATTTAAGTAAAGTAAGTAACGATCTCTTTTTAACTTCCGACGTAAACATAGGAGTGTTATGTGTTTAACGTATGTATCTGTGTGTCTGTCTATGGTATCATAGTCCTTAAACTGGTAAATCGATTTTGATGAAGTTTTTTTTCTTTTGAAAGGTGTCTGAACTGAGTGTTCTTAGCTATGATACAATAAAATCTTTTCAGACGTCATCAGATCCTTTTGTTTTGGGGGTTTTTTAAGGTATCAATTTAAGTTATTTAAATTGTGCAAGCAGCAATGCAGTTTTAAAAAGATCAGTGTAAAATCTGTTGTGGTCGTGCTTCGGCTATAGTTCACTGCTAAATCTTCTAAAGTTGCTTGGCTGTAAGCAATTTCACCTCCTCCGAGTTAAGTTTACAAGATGAGAGTTACGTTTGCGCATTAAGGGTCCACAATCAGTTAGGATGTGGATTATGGAGATGTTAGAGTTGCGATCTTTATTTTTAGCTTAAGTTCTCTCTTAGTAACTAAGGATATCATTTCATTTCGTTTCAAGTCCTGAAAAATACTCCTACTCATACTCTACTTGAGGATTCCTAAGTAATGATATTCTTTGTTATGTTGAGCTGTGACTTGTGGCCGTACCTATAAAATAATCATATTCCAGTAGCCCAATTTAAAACATAAGTTAAAACAATATATAAATAATGATATACCATTATTACAGTTTTTGAAAATACGAGTAAATAAGGCTTACGAGTTAATAAGGCTTTTACTTTAAATTATCCCAAATTAAATGTGATAAATGAGCAACAACCTTATCGTCTACCGAGCGACCCTTACGCATGTGTGCGTGATCAGTAAAATTAGTTATAATTATACTCTATTCCAATTACGAAGTCCCTTTTGACACTTTTTAGAACGTAACTCTTCACGCATAATTTGAAATAATAATAATTTTTTGTTCATGGTCGTAAATCATCATTTACAAATACACAATCAATCTTAATTATTATACAATTAATTCACACACACAATCAACATATTGTTTTTAGACATCGTGCTCAAAATAATTAAAACTTTAAAAGAAAATAATATTTTACTGCCGTTTTGCGTTCACGTTCTATAGATTTATTTTTACTTTTTTACATAGTGACGTGACTAAAAGAATCGTATAAAATCGATTATTGACAGATTCTTTTCGCGAGTGAAAATCTGTCAATACTGCGTCCACCTCGTGATCAAGACCGCCATTTTATTTGTCTCTTCAGTACGAGTGCAGAAGCCATGTATACGATACGCGTGTTCAGTTTAGTTGATTTTCTGTTGTGTTTTTATTTCGTTCTTGTTATTTTAGTTATAACTGTTTGATAATTCTTTCGTTGTTATTAAGTTTTGACTGTTATTTGAATTGTTTTTTTTTGCCGAAACTGAGACCACTAAAAGAAGAGTGATGCGCAGTCAAGCGCGAGAGTTTGTAGTACGCCTAAAAGATTACTTCGAAAGAGAGTATCAGAATGGTGGTCCATTGTTGCCACTTTCACAAGTGACTAACCGAGTAAGTGCAGCTCTTGGTATTAGTCGAAAAACTGTTTGCCGAATTAGTAAGGAAAACATGGTAAAGATTTAATGGAAGATAAAAAATTTAAATCGCCACTTAAGAAAAAAGTTAGAAGATCGATAGTTACACATATCGACAATTTTGATAATGACGCCATTAGAAACCATATCTATGGCTACTATAGTAGAAAAGAATTGCCGACTCTCGATAAATTGTCAAATAATTTACGAGAATCTGGACTGTTTCACGGCAGTAAAACTTCTTTCTGGAGGGTTTTAAAAATTTTGGCTTTTCGTATAAAAAATGTGATAGCCTGATTTAATTTTCTAAGATCAGGAAAGTCTATTGCCATTTGGAATAATGTTATATTTCTAGATGAGACGTGGCTAAACGCTAATCATACAGTTGGCAAGATATGAACAGACGACACTCCTCACTCCTCCACAAAAGTACCTAGTGGCAAAGGCGAACGCTTAATTATTTGTCATGCGGGTTCAATGAAGGGATTTGTTCCGAACTGCCTCTTGGCGTTTAAATCTAAGAAAACTGTGGAATACCACGAAGAGATGAATTTTGTTAAATTTAAGGAATGGTTTTGTACCTTATTGACCAACTTGAATGAGCCATCGACGAATAAGCCGATATTGTGAAATGGCTGAATGACAATAATATTGTTGCTGACATGTCCATGTTAAAAGTTGAGCTGCTGCATTTGGTTGCTATAAATAAGCCAGCTAGACCAAAATACGTATTGGACGAAATGGCTAAGGAAGCCGGACACAATGTAATGCGCCTTCCACTACCATTGTCAATACAATGCCATAGAATTGATTTGGGCGCAAATTAAAGGCAAGAATTTAAACAAATCTTTTTTTATAATTTATTTTTACCTATTTTAACATTTTATCTGTTGCTATATAAACACGCAAACTTTTATTTTAGGTTATGCGCCTCGTAAAAATACCATCCTACCATTTACTGCAAACAAAATGCTGTCATTGTTGCAAGAAGCTTGTGATAGTGTTACTGCCGCGAATTGGGAAAGTGTGGTTTTACAAATAAAAATTTGATTTTCGCTGATTGGAACAGAGACATACATATCGATGTCGTCATAGATAACTAAATTATGGTAAATACAGGGGATTCTACAGACGATGATGAGGGTGATGACGACGATGCTGAACATGAAATATTGATTTCGGCTAGTGATGATGAATATGTTCCATCTTGATAAAAATATCATGTAATATTATCTAATTAAAATTAAAAAACAGTTTTATAAATTTTAATTTGATGCTTATCCTTTTTCTGTCAATACGATTTTAATTTGTTCGTTATAGTAATCGAAGATCAATATCGTCAAGTATCGGCTATAGCGGTACTTTACTAGTACTTGATTATTGACATCTGTCAAATGGGACTTCGTAATTGTAATAGAGTATAGGCTTTACCACACATTTTGAATTAAAAATATATTAACTACAGAATGTTTGAGATTTTTTTAATTAATGTTTCTTCATCATTTGCCAGAATATGTAATATATTCTGACGTTCTCTGCAAATGCAATTTATTTTCTTTCGGTGATTGCAAAATAACCCTGTTAAGATCCTCAACTTTTTGCTTGTGAATGTAGCGAGTTGAACATAAGTACCATTGTTGGCTACAGGTCTCCTCATATTTAAAAGAGGACTTTAGAAGCAATTAGTCCAAATGTTAACTGAGTGTTGAACTTCATATATGTGAAATTTTTTGTTTCTCATACATGTAAATTTCCGTACGATGTTTTCCCTTATCGCAAAACGAGTGTTTTTTCGAAGAACAAATTTATCAAACAAACACATAGTCCACCTGATGGTAAGTGAATGCTATGGCTTGTAGACATCTACATCTATCCTTGATTAAAAATCAAAATGTGCTGTCACCTCAGAGTACCAGAAAGAATAAACGAAACAAAGCATAATTAAAAAAGTAAGGGAGAGAGTTGGGGGAGGGAAGCATCACGCCACCCAACGTAGCGCAGTCGAGGGAAGCCCGGTCGACGGAGCCTCGCTTTGCGGGGCTCCTGCTTCTGAGTGGTTTATAAAAAAATAAACACGAAGGAAATGGCGGGGTCTATTCCTCGCTTCGCTCGCTCGCTCGATCCCGCCATCTCCTTCTAACCTTATCTGTCCAAGTCGGGATGCCCTAAGTCCCGAGCTCGCTTCGTTTGCTCATACACTCAATAAAACACCAAAATATTACCTCTTATAATTATTTCGATTTTCTAGAACGTTTATGATAAGATTTAAAGTCAAGAAAATAATAAACAAATATTTTTCAATGTTTTTTTTTAAATGTACGTTTGTTTATTTAGATTAACAAACAAAAATATAAACTTCGTTTTGCAAAAAAGTTATGAACGATTATATTCGAAGAAGTGCGTTTATGATCACATTTAAAGTCATAAAACTATATTATGAAATCTTCGGATGAGATATTTTCCATAGTTTTTTTCATAAATCCGCCGTAAAAATGAAGTTTTAAAAAAATTATCAAAATCGGATGATTTTTCGAATTTCTAGAGCCAAAAAAGGAGGGGACCACGTAAGTATAAAATTACCCAGAATTTTATGTATTTGAAATAAAATTAATCTGAAAATGTAATTCTTAGGCAAACAAAAAATATTTTCATTTGAATTGGCTAGTACTGCAGAACGGCAACCTACTACTTCATATACTTATTAATTATTAATTTCGAAGTCAACTAATTTATTATTTATCCACAAACACGCACTTAAATGCTAAGCTATTCACTTTTACTATTCCTGAAAAGGTTAATTTCTACGCCACAAAAGCTCCTCTAATCAATAAATCTAAAGAAATCTTTTAAAAGTTAATCGGCTTAATGATTCTGTTGGATGTACTCTAGCATACTCATACATCCATAAACTTTATTTATTTATTTTGTACTTTCTCCCTTTTTCCTTATTCCTTATTAGTTGCCGGTTCTTCAAGCTATATTAATATACAGCTCAATTTTCATCCACAAAAGACAGTTAGGTACTTGTGTTCTCTTGCGGATATCCTCGTTACGGAATTTATTCCCAGAAAAATTCCGACCATAGCCCTTTTCATTATACTCTGAGTGAATTTGAGCTTTAAAGTATGGTCATTATTAAATGAGTTGTTTTAGTTTCACAAGTTATCACAGACAACATATGCTAATTAAAAATACTTTATGAGAGAACTTTCTAAATTTTTATCTTTGCTGTGTATTTTATTGTATAAATTTATAAATAGTAAATAAGATCAAGACGTCTCATGCACAACCAAAGTTAGGACCAGCGATTCAAAACAGAAAATGTAGCGTAAATATGCCACATGCCGCATGAAACAAAATCAGTGTAAGACGGTCAAAAACATCGCCTGCGGTTGAGAAAACAAAAAAACTAGTTTTCACCCACTTGCAGTCAAATAAAGAAGTTATGGAGCATTGACCGTAACTTACTATGCAATGTATTAAGGCCGCAGAGCCCGTCTAGTAGAATACGTGTATCGAAATATCAAAGATGAAAGAAGAGAATTTATTTCATTTGCAAAAATTTCAGGTTCTTATTGTGGTTGTCTGGATGATTGTGGCGCCAGCAAGAGCCATGTTTCACTATCCAACGCGTGAAGACAACATGCTTGTTTGTGATTCTTATGTGGACGCTTCTTATATGATTGCTTTCTTTTACCCAATCGTGCTCATTATCATCTGCACAGTATACGCAGTGCTAACCAGAAAGATTCCTGAAGCATTCAATGAAAGCAAACACATAGGTGTGTACGAATTATTATAATTATTATTATATTCAATGAATTGTTTATCTAAAAGATGACAGAGGGAAATTGTTACTGAATTGGCAGGAGATGGGCAGCAGCATTTTTATAACAACCTCAAATAATAAAACACCGCAGATTAAATTTAAATAAAAAATGACGTTTTTTGCCATCATTTGTAAATTTTAATAAGATATTCTTCCATGTTAAGAGACCCCATCTTATCGTCTTATCCTGTGAGCTTCGTAAGAGGTGACTTGAGAAATGTCTAAACAAGTTTAGTTGACAGAAACATTTGAATTGAACATTACGTCCTTTAAATTTTACAATTCGTCAATATACACATATAACTTTAATCTAAAGTTTTAATAAATTCATGACTTGTTTCGTAGGTTTCACTATGTATACCACATGCGTGATTTGGCTTGCTTTTGTACCACTCTATTTTGGCACCGCAAGCCACGTGCCATTACGTATTACAAGTATGGCGGTCACCATATCTCTGAGTGCCAGTGTCACTCTAGCCTGTCTCTTCTCTCCGAAGGTAAATATTTTTAAATCAATACAAATCTTATCTCTTTTTCCAGCAAGACATTAGTTCACATAAATTTATAGACATATAAAAAAAAATCACAAAATTTGCACACGATCGGTGGCTCTGAAGGTGAGCATAAAATTTTAAATTTGCAGCGTGTAATGTGATAAAAGGTCCGGAGTGATTTTGAATTTGCAACTCATCGCACCACCTAAAAAAGGGTAGAAGAACATCTGCCGGGCCAGCTATATTTATATTTTAAAAGATGATAATTTACGTTTACGTTTTATTATTTGCTGTCCTAATGGTAATTTAATTTCTCTTTTCAGCTATACATAATTTTAATCAGGCCTGAAAGGAATGTCCGTCAGAGCATTATGCCTGTCCGATACAGTAGGAAACCTTTACCTACACAAAACATTACACATAATCATAATAAAAGTAAGTATTTATATAACACATCTTAACAGCGATGATCTTAATATTAATTTTGTAAATTTATAAAAAGTATGTTTAAATGATGACTAAAGAGTTTATTTAATGAATATAATTAAATTGTATTGTTCCATTCCATGCCCATAATTCTAATGGTTTTAAAGGTTCCAAATGATTTAACATTAAAACTATTGTTATTATTGCTTCAGAACTTTCTTTCGCTGATAAAGAAACTCAAACAGATCCAACAGATTTCAGTAAAGTTACAAATGGACAAACTGTACAATTAAGACGTATAAGTTTAGATAAATGTGATGTTAACATAAGACAAGGTAAAGATTTTATGGAAGAAAGAAAATCATCGAAAGACAAAGTAGACGGAATCAAAGAAGGGAAAGACAAAAATGAAGATAAAAATATTTCCAAAGACAACTTAAATGAAAGAAATCAAATGAAAGACGTTATACAGGAAAAATATATCCCCAATAACGTCAAACCTTTAAACAATCATGATATTGCTAGGGAAAAAATTGTCATCGTTCAGTCAATACATGAAAAATCAAATAACTTATAGCAATGGGAATCTTCCAAATCACTAACCGATGTTGGAACTACCAGAAATAATAAAAGTAGCCTAAGAAAGAAAAGCTGTTCTTGTAAAGTGAGGGAGCGAAAGCCGATAGTAGTGTAAACTGAAAAAAAATGTTTAATATTTTCACAATTTTTTATCATCGCCGTTGTTATTATAAATACATTCATGTACCGATGTCATAAGTTTTAATTATGTATTGTAAATCTGCGAAAGAAATGAACTCAATATAGTAAATTTAAAATAAGATTATTAGATATATAAAATGGTTTTCAAACTAACGCCAGTCTCGCATGTAATGCTAGCATTTTTCCCCATAAGAGAAAAAAATGTAAAAATGAAAATGAAGACGCATAGTGATATTTCCTGTAAATATATAAAATATATTATACATATAATAGGCTACGTTCTCTAAAGCTGTAAATGTTATATATATAAACTTGATATGTGCAAGGCAGGGCACTGAGCCAGGGCGGAGAGGATGCGTGATAAAATATAATTTTTTATTTGTCTGTTAAGGAGGGATATTTCAAAGGGTACATCTTAAACTGGAATATGAAACTCTAGCCATCCTTTTTGTGTTCAGATGTTTGCTATTTTAAACTATTTGATGTATTTTGATATGTTTTATCATTGAAACCTCTCCGCCTTTTGCTCGCCTTGTAAATATTGAACCTTTTGTAAAATAGACGTCATATATAAAATAGATAGAATAATAAAAACGTTTTGATGTTTTTTGCGTTTTATTTTTTTACCTTAAAACAAAGACATTTCACAGTCATTGAAAGCCTTACTGCAACCTGCTGTATGTGATTTATTGTTCTACCTCAGAGAAGCTTTCTGTTACCAAAAATAATACAATCACAACGTTTTTCTGTTTACCTTCACTGGTCTGTATATGTCAGCTTTTTGATTAGTTTGTCTGCTGCTGGCTCAAGTTTTTACGTTTTACCATATTGTTACTTAGGTCAAGCTATGGTTAAGGAAATACGGCGTTTTTCTGGGTGTCATGAAACTTTATATAGTAAAAAAATCTATTAAAAAAACTTCCTGTCTCCAAGCAGCAGTGAACCTTTTTTACATTTACATAGGGAAATGCCTACGTACACCCGCCTCGCGGGGGCAAGGACTGGTTATGTCGGACACGCACTACTAAAACCACATGGTGTTCCACCTTCGTCGCATATTGGCAGGGCTATGGGAAAGCTTTTGCACACATTCACAGCCCCACCAGCGCTGGCCGCCCCAAGGCGGCCCCTTCTCGGGAGAGGACTGCCCTTTCCCCATCTCCTTCTCAGGTAAGGCACACCAGAACACATGGAACGCCCTCCTCCGTGGGAGCTACTATTGCGTTCGGATTTTTAAGGTTGGAAAGTCCTTAAAATTATAGGGTATTGCAGCCTATCCAAAAATCCACGATTGAACTCCCCTATAGATTGCCTCATTGGAGGCAAAAAAGAACTAAACATAAAACAAATTTTAAATTACTTAAATTACGATAGTATAAAAATAAAACCCAAGAATAAGAAAAAATTAACAACATTTTTTTGAAATATATTTTTATCATTTTCAATTAAATTTTATAGCATTTATAAGACGAAAGTTTTAATTTATAATTCCAAACCAATTAGTAGTTACTAAAAATTAAAAAACTAATTGTTATATTATCTAATCATATCTTTAACACAAGTTCTCCTTTTTTCGAAGTTCCCTTCCTATGGGCTTCCGTATAAATTGTGCGGTTGGATCACCGGTTTTCTTACTCATCGGAGCATCAAGGTTGTAGTAGACGGTCCATGCTCTCATTACAAACCTATTAACGCTGTTGTTCTACAAGGCTGCGTGCTATCACCAACGCTGTTTCTTTCACATACTGTGACGGCCCATCATTATTATTAATAATTAATAAATACAAATTTATTAAAAAAAACATGTATAAATATTTAAAAAATGATAAATAATAGAAATAAATTGTATTTCATAATATTAAGTAAGTAGTATAAGTAATTGTTAAGAAAATATTATAAAAATAATGATAAATAACATTTATAAGATAATTAGAAAATTGGTTAAAAATTGTCAAGTCATGGTGGGAGTTCGTGTATAAAAGAAAATTTTGCTTGTATGGAGTAACTGCCGGAGACGAATAACCAAGGTTGTACATATATATGACCAAGGTTGTACATATATATGACCAAGGTTGTACATATATATGAGGTGGTCGGGTGCCCGACTGCTTGAAGTACTCTAGCACAATGACTAGTCCTATATTAGGGACTTATGATAGTAAGCTCTATTATACCAAAGCATTATTATAGGTCTCCATAATGCATAAGCATTATTATACTAGACTTATGGGTTGAAGTCCGATATATTAAAGACATATAATAGTAAGGTCTATGATAAAAAAATACTATAGAAAGTCTCTATGATGAATTAGCATTACAATAGTAGAGTTGTGGGTTGAAGTACGGCTTTCCCGTGGACATCGCACATCCATAACGTTTGTGAGCGGCGTCGCAGCGTATAGCGATGCGTTGTCTATCTTTCGGATTGGGATGAGTGTGTTTGGTAGCACTTTTAAGTGTAACAGATATACTCAACTTCATGTCTTAGTGCATTAGCGCTATGGTACGTTGAGTTTTGTTCACTAGCGTCTTAGTAGCGTGCTACTATGATACGTTGGTGTTATTTTTTAGTTAATAACAATACAAGTTTTGTTACCAAAGTCGATAGGGATCATGTGGGTGTGTTGTGAGGGAGCGCCATCCGTATGATAGTTGCATTGATGCTTACTGCTACTTGCGGTATTGCGTCATGCGATGGATCTGCGGGTGTGCTGCGCCTGATTCGACGCACTCTTGTGGTTCTGGTCAATGGAGGTATGCGGGTGGTGATGTCTGCTGGGATGTATGAGCGACCTTGGGATGGTGTAAATCCGACGATAGTCGTATTGATGCTTGCTGCGTTCTGCAGCATTGCGTCTCTGCGATGGTTGTTTGGTGGGACGATATTCTCAATGGCGCTCTCTGCGTCTTGGTTTGACTCACACCTAAGTGGCTTTGCCCAAGTCGGGTCCCTTCATTACGGGGCTGCAGACTGTCTAACCTACATGATGTTTTACATAACAACATAATAATATATCTCTGTAACTTTTCCACCTTTGAATGATTGAAGGCAACTTGTTGATGGGTGAGACAAACACGATCTAAAATGCATATACTCAACGTCAGTGACACAAACCCTTTCTGATAGATTATTACTAACATCTTATAATCGCCTTTTGGCTATATCTGTCGTTGTATTGGAGCATATGCATCGACCTCGTGCGGGCGGTAGCTGGAGGGAGGATCTGAAGAGATTCTCAAGGCTGCAGCCGAGAGCAGCACAATGGTGATGCCATATACTTACATCACGTCTGCAGGAGCGGCGGTCTGGCAGGTGGTGGCACTCTCAGAGGGTTTTTGGCCCCTGTGCCTATTTGCCTAAACCGTGTGACGTACATTCACTGTGGCGCGATTCGTTTGTATTCTGTATGGTGTTTACACGCATTGACTTGGTGGATGTTAGTGCTTACGTACTACCAAGGGGCCAAGCCCTCATCTACAGGTTCGCCAGTTATTTTGCTGTGGACTACGGTCTAGTTCCCGAATTAGCGTTCCCTTCGGAGGAGTGCATCAAAATTGTTGGCACTCACCGCGCACGGCGTGTGTGGGGCCGTGTGCCTCCCCTAAATTTCTTAAAATAAATGTAGTAGAGAGAAACCCTTATATTAGGTATTTTTGTATAAATATATTGTGAGCCTTTTTCCAAGCGGGAAGGCATAATTGATAATAAACTAATAATGTAAAGTGGAAAAGGGACGTTTTAATGTTCTTAACTTTCTCGAGTCTTGTTTTCGTGAACGGAGTTCACATGGCGTCCAAGGCACTACCAACCGCTTTCAATTGCTCTAGTTTATATTCATTCTTCCGAAAGATACCTAAAAGAACTAAGTTACTAAACAAACACAACGTAAATAAGGGTCCTAACTAAGACGATCACGCCAATAATATTACAAACGGTCTATTATTAAACTTTTAGAAATATCATTTAGAAAGATCAAAACATACTTTATTATTATCACATATGTATAATTTTATTTTACAAGGGGAAATTACCTAATTATAAATAATGTAATATATTTACTAAGCGAAGAGGTGCGGGGGGAGTGTTACAATATCAATGATATGTTACAAACTGATAACATTCATTGCTATGCAGACGACAGCACTTTTGATGCCTTATACACCGGCCGTGCTAATATTTCTCAGGAAAACGTCGCCGAGTACCGGAACAAACTTGTGTCTGAAGTCGAGACTTTGTTGAACAAAATCTTAGACTAGGAGCGACTAAATCTAGTCCAGTTTAATCCCCAGAATACACGAGTTTGTGCGTTAACCGCTAAAAAAGATCCTTTTGTCGTATCTCCTCAGTTTGAAGGTACTCCCCTTGCTGCCTCAGCTAGCATCGGACTCATCTGCATCGACATATCGAATAGTGTGCAGTTTCATGGTCACTTGGCGGGGAAGGCGAAATTGTCCTATAAAAAGCTTGGCGTCCTCAGCAGAGCGAGACAGCATTTCATACCAGCACATCGCTTTTAACTAAAGTTAAACATTGCTGTAAGCTCAAAGCGCAAGTTCGGCCTCATATGGAATACTGTTCTCATCTCTGAGCTGGGGTACCCTAGTACCAGCTTCTTCCACTTGAACGCATCCAGCGCAGAGCGATTCGAATCGTCGACGAACGAGCTTTTTTTGGATCGGCTCGATTCACTGGCGCTGCTTAAGGATGTTGCATTCCTTTGCGTTTTCTATCGTATCTACCATGGGGAGTGTTCTGAGGGATTATTTGGATTAGTTCCAGCCGCCAAATTTCACGATACCTTCTTCACCATCCGGATGCATGGCGGTTCACTACTGTGCATTTTACTAGAAGTTTTCTTCCTTGTACAAATTCTCTGTGGAATAGTTTACCACCGGCGACTTTTCCGGACCGATACGACTTAGAGAACTTCAAGAAAAGAGCTTAATCCTTTCTAAAAGGTCAGCAACGCACCTGCACTTCCTCTGGCGTTGCAGTTGTTCATAGGCGGCGGGGGTCACGAACCAACTGGTGAGCCGCATGCTCGTTAGCCCCCCTCTTCTATAAAAATAAATTATCTGTTGTCGGCGTCTTTGGTTGTTAACATATATGGATAAGAAAGAACATTTATGTGTATTATTGACAAGGAACTCAACAACTATATTGAATTTTATTGCTTATCAAATCTCAGTAATATAAAGATAAAAAAACTAAAAAGTAAACTTGCAACCTATATACGTCCCACTGCTGGGCACAGGCCTCCCCTCATATATAAGAGGGTTTTGGGCAAAGAAGTGTCCGCCGCGCTCCCCCAATGCGTGTTGGCGAACTTCACATGACTTAGAAATATTTTTTTTCTTATTCCTCAGACATGCTGGTTTCCTCACGATGTTTTCCTTCACCGCAGAGCACGTGATAAATCAGCACTTAAAAGTGCAATTGACAATTTCATTGGTGCCGACGGGTATCGAACCCGGGTTACTCGCGTTCTGTTATATTTACAGCGAGCGTTAACCATCTGAGCTACCACGGCTCATATAATAATAATATAAAGACAAACATGTTGGTAATTACGATATTAAGAGATAAGTAACAAATTTTTAAGTACCTATATTATCAAATAGTTTTAATTTGTTTAATATTAGCTGTAAATTCACTTACTTGTGGAATGTTATACCACTTTCCTTTTGGTAACGAGTTTCTAGACACGCGGTAGCGTGTCAAGACAAGTTCACGCAGAACAGCGAGCCGCACCGTGTGTAATATTACACGAACCATTTGGAGACACTTTTGACCCCCCTCATAACTCAAAAACTATTACACATAAACGTTTCAAATTTGGCACATATATTGAGACTTGCAATGTATATATGCACTTCAAATTTTGTAAACACATCTCATATGGTTATTTAGATATTAACGTCTAAATACCGTCATTTTTAACACTGACTGACCTATAGATCAAAACTCTAACCCGGTTCCAGATGACCTAGAAAGTTCAAATTTGGCATGCAGATAGGTAATTAGGTGAATACAAAGGAATAAATAAAAGAAACTAATAAATTTTTATCTGTAATTTATTGACCTTTAATGCGAAAATATGTAAGTACATGTGTTTCAACAAAACTCGTCCAACTAATCCATTGATGCAGAACGACATCCCAGTCCACACTTGTGAGATTCTGAAATAACTTGACTGCGAGGGTATTTTGAGAATAGAGACGATCAAGTACTTTGGTATATTTGTTGACCACAATCTTTCCTTCAAACAACGTGTCTTATACCTCTCAAATCAAGTCTAGAAGGTTATTTATATCATGAAGCTGCTTCGTAACTGTTCTGATAAAAGTTCTCCGTCTAAAGTTTATTTTGACCTCTGCCACCCTGTAACATAATAATGAATATCAGCTCGGGGTGGCACCTACAAAACTACCATGACGAGGAGAGGGCACAGAGAGCAGTTCTAAAGGTCATGTTAAAAACCGGTACCCTACGGCCGATCTTTATCGGGATACTGAGGTTTTGCCTGTACATAATTATCATCAGCCTGCGACAGTCCACTGCTGGACATAGGCCTCTCCCAAGGCGCGCCACTTAGCCTGATCTTCGGCTACACGCATCCAGTTTCTACCAGCCACCTTGCGCAGATCGTCGCTCCATCTGGTCAGGGGGCGTCTTACACTACGTTTGCCTAGACGCGGTCTCTACTCCATAACACGTCTACTCCACCGGTTGTCACCTCTGCGACAGACATGACCAGCCCATTGCCACTTCAGCTTACAAACACGGAAAGCTATGTCAGTAACCTTGATTCTCCGGCGGATTTCTTCATTTCGAATTTTGTCTACCAGAGAAACTCCGAGCATAGCTCTTTCCATTGCTCGCTGAGCGACTTTAAGCTTTTGGAGTAGACGTATCGTCAGTGTCCACGTTTCGGCACCATAAGTAAGTACGGGCAGAACGGACTGGTTGAAGACTTTTGTCTTCAGACTTTGCGGTATAGGCGACGTGAAAACCCAACGGAGCTTTCTAAATGCTGCCCAGCCCAACTGAATCCTCCGATTGGCTTCTTTCTCGAAGTTATTCTTACCTAGTTACAATATCTGCCCAAGGTAGGTATATTCCTGGACAACTTCGAGAATTTCACGATCAACAGTAATTGGAACTGGCATGACGTAATCGTTGAATATACCTTTTGTCTTGTTTAGATTCATGCACAGACCAACACGTTGGGAGGATTCATTTAGTCTTTTCAGCATATCCTGAAGTTCCTGTAGCGATTCTGCCATGATGACGATATCATCAGCAAAGCATAAGTTTGAGATGTACTCACCGTTTACGTTAATACCGCGTCCTTTCCAGTCTAACTTCTTAAAAAAATCTTCCAGTGCATTTGTAAACAGTTTAGGGGATATAAAATCAGCCTGTCTCACTCCGCGATGCAACTGGATTGGTTTTGTTAGACTGTCCTGTACTTGGACGGACATCGTACTGGTATTGTAAAGGCATCTCAGCACTTCGATGTACCGCCAGTCATTTTGGCATCACTGCAAAGAATCTAGAACAGCCCAAGTTTTAATGGAGTCAAAGGATTTCCCATAGTTCACAAATGCAAGACACAGGGGCTGATTATACTCTGTTGTCTTCTGTATTATTTGCCGCACTGTGTGAATGTGGTCTATAGTGCCAAATCCTCCTCGAAACCTAAATATGTAATGTAAGTATTTTTTATATATAATATGCGTTGCGCAAGACCAGATTTGACATGTAGAACGGGGTTTTCAAAGATACATTCTGTGTTTAAGTGGCAGTAATTAGGCGACTGAGTTACTTGCCTATATGTTTTAATATTACGGATAGAATGCACTAATTAAGTCGGCATGCAACAACAAACTGTATACGGGTTATGCCAAACTTAATATGTTTCACGCCTTTGGCTATAATTTATATTCGCTTACGAAGTTCAGAGCGAACTAGTTTCAGTTATGTTGTTATAAATTTGTTTTTGGAGAGTTTTGGATATTTAGATGGATCTGCACGGACATCCTTTTTGATCGCCAATATAAATCTTTTGATTTAATTATCTTAGCGAATTTGAACGCGTTAAATCTTATCAATAATAAGTAAACACCGAAAACTAATTCCATAGTATTCATCAAAAATATCAGGAATGAATCTTAAATTAGTCTGAAGAAATTATTCCATAGAGGTGTAAAAGGAAGGAAATTATTTGTAAGTTGCCGATGTTTCCAAAAAAAAAAAACGCTTTGATTAAATAAATATTTCTTTAATTATAATAATTAATAATAATTTCTAGTAATCAGTATTTAAATATTATTTATTAGTTACGAAAACATTTTTTTTATTAAATTGTTAATATTCTTTTATGTTTCATATTATATATTTTTTTTAAATAAAGCAGGTTCAAAAAATAAACACGTAACATTTTGAATAAAACTAAATTTACGGATTTTATCGCGTTTATTTCACTACTTTTACTTATTTTTAATTCCCGACGTTTCGGGTGCTTTACAGCACCCATGGTCACGGGGGGGGGGGACTGAGATGTTTGACGTCCCAATGTCATAGTTAGTCCGGCTACCTTCAGTTTTTGAATATTAATTTTTGGTCCGATTTACGCAAAACGAGCTTATAGTATCATGATGTCTTGCAGTGGTGTGCTTAGGTTTGGGTTTAATTTTGTTAATTATAGGATTCCAAGCAGGTGGCAGCACTCATCCATCTTCTCTATTGAAATTTGGATGTTTTAATTTCAATAGCCTCGCATATCATCCTTGGTAGGAATCGGTGTTCTTTTGCAAGGATTTGTGGTTTATCAAATCGAATGTAATGGTGGGGATGATCTTGAACATGTTCGCAGACTGCAGACTTCCCGGAGCGTCGGTGCTTCACGTCAGCTATATGTTCTTTCACGCGGGTTTTTATGGATCTTTTTGTTTGACCTCTGTAAGAGAGACTACATTCACAATCTAACTTGTACACTCCCGCATCTTGTAGAGGGATATTACACTTGACGGATGGTAAAAATCATAGAGAGTAAAAATTGACTAATCTTCTTCGGCGGCTTGTAGTATGTTTTAATGGAAGCTCACTTCAAGATGTAGCCAACCTTGTCTGTGACTCCTCTGACATATGGTAGTACAGCAGGTACACGCTCGAATTAATATTCAAAAACAGAAGGTAGCCGGACTAACTATGACATTGGGACGTCAAACATCTCAGTCCCCCCGTGACCATGGGTGCTGTAAAGCACCCGAAACGTCGGGAATTAAAAATAAGTAAAAGTAGTCAAATAAACGCGATAAAATCTGTAAATTTAGTTCTATTCAATGTGTAGTGTTCGCGTAAATTTAAGAAATCATTATACGTAACATTTTATTACGTCAGTTAAACGTAATATAGGGATCTTGTGTCTTAGTCACGTTTCTTTGCGTTTACTTAATTAATTTTATAATTTAAATAATTTACTTGTGATACATGATGAACATATTGATAATGTTAACTAGAAATTCATATATTAAAAGTAATTTTTTAACAACGTTATATAACATTAAGTATAAGTTGTTAGGTGCCTTGTTTTAGGATTGACTAAAATAAACTATGTTGTGTTGCAAACATATATAGGAAACGAAATTTAAAGTTTATTAATTAAAATGTCAATTCCCTTTGCAAAAATTCTGTTTAAAGTCAATTTAAATTGTAATTTTCCACATGCGGATTATTATTTCTCAACAGAAAATACCATAGTTCTTTCACAGATCCTATCTACACTCCACGATACAGACAAAACACAAACAGATAAAAATTAAAAAATACATTTTCTTTACATCTCCCTCCCTCGAGGAAGAAGATTTACAACAAAATTTTCATCATACTTTTTCATCCTCTGTTTGTTGGTTCTGAAATGTCTCAGTTCATCAATTTTTTTCTGTTTAGCATGTTTCCATTTTCCACATTCGTATGTCTCTTACATATAACATCTATAACTTTGAATGATATGACAAAATAATAAGGTTTGTATTCAATTACTGAAGGTGCACATAGGTAGGTAGGTTCATAATACCGCCAAGTTTGAAGGGTAGGAAAACCGGTATGATTTTGCACTCCCTTGTTTAATAAAAATAATGTCCTCCAGACCGAATTTCGGCCACGGCGGCCTGCCTTAACAGAGACTAGCCATCGGCGCAGGACAAGATTATAGTGCCCAAGTGTATACGCAAGCACAGGTGCACTCTCTATTCCCTCACTCTCAATAATCCAATGGGACGTTAAACCGATACGACCGGAGAGAGATCAGGCGCAGAACCAACGGCTTTACGTGCTTTCCGAGGAACGGGGGTGAGACACAGCCAACTTTCTGATTCCCGGCAACTACTGAGAATTTCTTGACGGAAAACTCAATGATTAATTTTTTGGTCCGACCCGGGATTCGAACCCAGGACCTCATGATCAGCAGTCGCACTACTACAACCACTAGACCAACGAGGCAGTCATAGAGGCTTCCTTGTTTAGAGTATCCATGAATTGTAATAGCCAGTTGCCATCCGAGTGCTTCCGAATGCTCGTATTTTCCTGGCTCCATGGCCTCCACCTATCGGGCTCAAGAGCTCCGTGGCGCAGGTGGAGTAAGAGGCAGCGGAGAAAGGCGCGTATTATGCTCCTGGTGCGCCTGACATGGGAAGGAAGAAGAAAAGGGGAGGGAAAGTCCTCTTCTTCGTGGAGCGGCTGCCATGGAGCGACCAGCGATGGTGAGGCCGAGGATGTGTGCGAAAGTGTTCCTGTGGCCCGGCAAATATGCCACGTAGGTGGAACACCATGGGATTTTAATCGGTGCGAGTCTGACATAACCCATCCTTGGCGAGATGGATATGCGTATCCATTTTCTTATGTAATAAAGATGTGTCCATTGATGCAATAGCGACTTACTTTCTGGTGACCTGTTAGTTCGTTTTTCATTCAGTGTTACAAAAAAATCTGTGCTAATGCTTTAATGTTTAATTTCACACAAATACTATAAATTTTAACCAAATATCAAATATCATATTTTGATAGTTTATTTAATTAAACAGATAGAAAGCAAACAATATTATGCCTGTATTGTAAATAAATTTCTCAAGGGAGTTAAATATTTTCGAAATACCTTGCGCATGGTATGTTATGTATGTTATGGTTCAAATACGTGTGCTTCCATAACGAAGTATTTAGATCCCGTGGGTCTTTTCACGCCATGCGTGAATTGACGAATACGAATAAATATATATATCCACCACTTTTATTACTAATATATATATATACACACACATATATATATATATATATATATATATATATATATATATATATATATATATATATATACCATGTTATTATATTTTACTCGCACCCTTTGAATAATTTATGTTGTGGGTATTTATATTATTGTATACGGAGGTAGTTGTGAAGGAGAATAAATGGTTGTTGTCTCGCTAACGAACGTGTATTATTGCAAACACAACATGGTGTCCGGTGTGGGGTCTTAGTATAGCATAGGAAATATGCGTAATGCATAATGCTTAAAATCGAAGACGTCAATAGAATAATTGCAACATAATATAGTACTAGCTTGCCGGGTAGACGTTGTTCTACCTATTAAAAATCCTTAAATTCGCAAAAAAAATCTGGGTCACTCATGGGCAAAAAATCTATCCCAACTCTCAAATTAGACCAAACTGCACACGGTGTGCACATTTGATTAAAGTCGGTTAAGTAGTTTAGGAGTCCAACGCGGATAAACAACGTGACACGTAATTTATTTATATTAATAAGGCCGATATAAATCGTGTATATCACATTAAGCAAATTTTTTTTCTATTTTTTTTTAAGAACTTTACTCCTTCACTAGGATTTTCTCCTGTATCGTGGAGGCAGTTTACAAACATTAATTGCACAAGGACAAACATCCAGACCCGGAACAGTCATTTGTAGGCGATACAAATACTTGTTCCGTGCGGGATTCGAACCCGCGACCCCTAGCACAGCCACTCATTGCTAAGCCACTGGGCCACGGAGTCGTCAAATCAAGATGTTACGCGTTCGCACGTTATTAATTGTGATTTGTTTTATGTCAACCATAAATGGTCAAGAGCGTTGTTCACATGGCTGGTTCGAAGCATTAACTTTTGAGATGGGTATCGAAAAATTTAAATTGGATCGGTCGTTAAGGAGTATATTAAGGCTGAATCTGAATGACAAGGTGAGAAATTGTGTGATAAGAGTGTGGTTTGCAAGATGGTGTTGTGACCAGGATTAAGAAAGGATTGCTTCGGTGGTTTGGTCATGTGGAAAGAATGAATGAGGACAGAGTGACTAAGAAAATGTATCTTGCAGAAGTGAATAGCAGAGTCGGAAAGCAACGTCCTAGGTGAAAGTTTATCTACCAATTTGGCGATATATTGAAAACGGTCCAAATTAGGAGTACCCTTAACCGACGAGCATGTATGCGTAGATATATGGATGTGGAGGAGGCGAGAGAGGTGTGTCAGGATCGTGCCAAATGGTACCGTTCGGTACTAATTGCTCTTCCGAAGTATTTCACGCTAAAATGAGGCAGCTTTTAGAAGATTTAGAGGGTATAGATAGTTTGTAGATGACATAATTGTCTGGGGATAAAGCAAGCAATGAACATGACAGGAAACTGGTTGAGTTATTACAGGGAGTTAGAGAAATTAATTTAAAATTTATTAAATAATGCAAAATAGCAATTGAAGGGGCTACTTAATTGGGCCATATTTCATGATAAAAACGGTATTAGGCCCGACCCAAATAAAGTAAAAGCTATTTCTTAGATGCTTCAACCCTCAGACAGAAAAAGTTTAAAAGATTTTTGGGAGCTTTTAATTATTTATTTTAATTTGTTAAAAAAGATATTAAGTGGCGTTGGGAAATTAGTGAGCAGACAGCATTCTACAAATTAAAAATTGTGTTTGCACAGCGCCAGTGTTGGTTTTAAGACGTTTCACAGCCTGTCTCGGTAGACGCGTGTCGCGATGCATATGGTGCAGTACTAGTGCAGGGCGATCAGCCGTCCAAATAAGCCTCGCGAACTCTTACACCTGTAAGATTTCGCGAGGCAATGGCGGGACACGCAAGTGGAAAAGGAATTGTTAGCAATTGTGTTCGCCTGTGAAAGATTTCACCTAGACAGTTTTGCAAAAATAATTTTGTCATAGAAACAGATCATAAACCTTTGGAAAGTATCTAAAAAATGTCATTAATATCCGTCCCTGCCCGCTTACAACGTATGACGCTCAGAATACAAGGCTATGACTTAGTTGTTAACTATAAATCGGGAAAATATATGCATATTTTAAAAGCTTAGCCTCGGGTGCCGCTTTCCGACGACGTGTTAGATGATAAATTAGATAAATAAAAACGAAAAGAAAAAAGTAATAAACCCTTTTATTTTACCTAAATAACTAAGTTCTTAAATTAATGTAAGTGTAAGTAAGTGTATATGTTTGTAATTATTTTGAGTTTTTAATTAACCTTTTTAACTAAGTTCTTAAACTAATGAAAGTATACCTAAGTAATCTTGAGTCCGCGCCAAGCAATCAATAAACAAACATCACTAAATTACCTTAAATATAAATATATAACCAAGTCAAATTAACAATGCACCGTGAAATCCAATTAAAAAATGTAATAAATCACCCCTATTTTCCCACACTTAGGGTAAATTTTTTTTGTCCAAATCCATATAGGACCAATTTCGATGTATACCCTATACATTAAATTATAATTACTAAAATCGGACTACTCTGTAAAAAGTTATGCGTTGTCACACAAAATATAAATAAATATACGCGTCGACTTGAGAACCTTCTCCATATTTTCGATTCTCCGTTTCGGTTGAAACATTCTATATTAAGTAAAATTAATTGTTAACGGTATTGCAAATATTAAATAACAAGTTAACACTTATAAAATATGAAATGAAAAAAGATTTTGATTTGTGTACTTTACAAAATTACTTTAAGTTAGGATGACCTAATGATAAGTCTAACATAATACAAAATATGAAAAAAAATGGTTTTTAAAAAATGAGTTATATGTGGTAGATGACGTCGTAGTTAGAGATAGTGTGTTTTCATTACCTCGTTCCCTGAGAACCGATATGTTGAAAATTGTGCACGAAGGGCACTTAGGTATAGACTGGTGCAAGCGATGCGCAAGACAAGTTATATATTTCCAGACATGTCCCGTGACAACAACATCTTACAAACCACAGTCTTATCAAACAATTTCTCACCTTGTCATTCAGATTCAGCCTTAATATACTCCTTAACGCCCGATCCAATTTAAATTTTTCGATACCCATCTCAAAAGTTAATGCTTCGAACCAGCCATGTGAACAACGCTCTTGACCATTTATGGTTGACATAAAACAAATCACAATTAATACGCGCGAACGCGTAACATCTTGATTTGACGACTCCGTGGCTTGGCTTAGCAATGAGTGGCTGTGCTAGGGGTCGCGGGTTCGACCCCGGAACAAGTATTTGTATCGCCTACAAATGACCGTTCCGGGTCTGGATGTTTGTCCTTGTGCAATTAATGTTTGTAAATTGTCCCCACGATACAGGAGAAAATCCTAGTGAAGGAGTAAAGTTCTTAAAAAAAATAGGAAAAAAATTTTGCTTAATGTGATATACACGGTTTATATCGGCCTTATCTTCTTAATATAAATAAATTACGTGTCACGTTGTTTGTCCGCGTTGGACTCCTAAACTACTTAACCGACTTTAATCAAATGTGCACACCGTGTGCAGTTTGGTCTAATTTGAGAGTTGGGATAGATTTTTTGCCCATGAGTGACCCACAATTTTTTTTGCGAATTTAAGGATTTTTAATAGGTAGAACAACGTCTACCCGGCAAGCTAGTACTATGTTATGTTGCAATTATTCTATTGACGTCTTCGATTTTAAGCATTATGCATTGCGCATATTTCCTATGCTATACTAAGACCCCACACCGGACACCATGTTGTGTTTGCAATAATACACGTTCGTTAGCGAGACAACAACCATTTATTCTCCTTCACAACTTCCTCCGTATACAATAATATAAATACCTACAACATAAATTATTCAAAGGGTGCGAGTAAAATATAATAACATGGTCTAGCCTCCATTCGTATATATATATATATATATTTTCGTAATAAAAGTGGTGGATTTTCGTATTCGTCAATTCACGCATGGCGTGAAAAGACCCACGGGATCT